>CM051028.1:68345380-68347880 GCA_027627225.1 Congeria kusceri | reverse complement strand
TAAGAGTCATTCTTATTACTAGTCTCCCATGTTTCGGCGCCAGACATGCAAGGTCGATTTACTCTGTAACTCATGATTAACAGTGAATAATGCCATGAATGTTATGAAGCCGATCGACAGCCGTGAATGTCAGACACGCATACTTAGCCGATCGACAGCCGTGAATGTCAGACACACATACTAAGCTATTGACTTTCTTAATAAGGTTCTCTTTGTCTGTAGTTTACTATTGCATTTCCAGATTACTTCGTAGATTTTGGACATAAAATGTCATCGACTTCTACACACACACATTGACGAGAAAAATAAATATTGAAAGGAAAAAAAAACCTTGTCATGACCACATTCACGAACGGCACGTGCATAAACCTCCCCATTTGCTTTACACGAACTTCTGGTTCTGGCGAAGATCTTACTTCGTATTCATGTGTTAATGTTATGACCTCCAATGAGTATGTAACTGACTAAGACTTGCAATGAATTAGTACACCAGAGAAAGTATCATGGCAACAAGATTTCAAACGTTTCCTGGAACATTCGGAATAAAATTTTCCTTTCACGTGCAAACAAACTATGCAACATCTCGTAATTTTCGTACCGTTCTGCCATAAATCAAGATTTAAAAAACATGAATTGCAGTTGTTGCAATTTTCCACAATATCTGAGATAATAAAGTTATGTTTTATATGCTATCATAAAGCTAAAACAGTAAACGATAGATTTATGGACTACCATTCAAGGACTCGTTATATAACAATACACATGAACTGAAATTAATGTGCATATATGTAATTCAATGCCCTACACTTTATTCTGTGACCCTTTGTCACTAAATAATGTTGTCCTGAACTACCAGCATTCATCTGAAATCATCTGAGATTGCCAATTTGCATCTCGACGAAAATGTGTTAAAATGATTGATTAAATATAGCCACCTTTCCTGTCCCTATTTTACAGTGCAGTGTTTTTTTTCACCTTTGGGGGAAAGGTGGCGGGGCCCTTCCGACGGGGAATTTTATGGCAAAAGGGAAATTGTTTTTGTAGAAAAGTATTATTACATTTTATATTCTACTTTGTTATAAAACATTAATAAATTGTTTTGCTACAAATGACAACTTAGATTATGCACAAACTTGGTTTGATAAAAACAATGCTGAGATTGTATACGAAAATTCCTCTATCTTGGTCAATTTTTTGTCTAATTTTGGTCAGGGTTTTTTTCAAAATAAAGCTTACATTCCGAGGGGAATTTTAAGGTAAATATAGGGGGAAAATACGTACTTTTTAAGCAGGGGAATGGGGCCGAATTTCGGCCCCAAATATGCCCTAAAAAAACACTGCACTCGACCAGGCCCATTAAGGCATCATTTGGTTGACACGCTACTTTGCTACCAATTTTGTTTTAAAATAGTTAGGGGTTCGATCATGAGTTTAAAGAAAATCACATAGACTACGTCCAATACTAGTAAGCGTTGAATAGTTTGACAGGCATGAATCTTGCATAAATATGTAGCTTGTATTCAGTTTACTTATGTTATTGAATTTACTACATATGATGCGTGTCGTGGAGAAACCGGGCTTAATGCATGTGCGTAAAGTGTTCGCACAAGCTTATCCGGGACGACACTTTCCGCCTACAGTGGATTTATGTGTAGAAAAGACTTCCTTGAAACAGAAAATACCATAAAAGCGGAAAGTGTCGTCCCGAATCAGCCTGTGCGGACTGCACAGGCTGATCCGGTACGACACTTTATGCAAATGCATTAAACCCGGTGTTCCCACGACGCGCCTCATATATATATATATTATTCTTGGCTTAATAATATTGTTCGGTTGAGATCCTTCAAGTTGTACGTTAATAGTCAGAAATAACAGATTCTGACGTTTAAACGTTGCACATGTTTCGCCAAAATACTATTGTGTTCGATTTGTAACATTGCTTTCCATATCCTACAGCATCTCTTGGCTGCTGAACCAAGACATTTTGTTCAAATTTTACTTGTTTGTTTTTATTAGTTAATTATTCACATATGTATACTAGTTTGCATATCTTCAGGAAGAAGACGATTAATAGTGGTCGATTAATTTAGTAGTCATTTAAACCCAAGTACATGATTTGTGTCTTTCGAACTGTCGAACGGATTGGATAATGTTTCTAATACCCGTTTTATCATGTCGATAATAGGTCAGAAACTAACATTAAAAAATCCTCTAACATCCAACATGCTGTGTATACATGCAATAAGAATGAATGTCAGACAACACGCGTACTTTACTGTTGACGTTATTTATAATGTTCTCTTGGTCGATATTCCGTCCAGAGTTTGGTGCTCAGCTGCACCAAACAACATTATGCGATAATGTCGATACGTTTATCGTTTCTTCTACCATGAAATATGTTATCGATGCCCATTCCCAATCTACTTAGAATACGCATTGTGTCCATGCCATTTAGCAGTTATCAATCCTGTCAATGATTGACCAAAAGCTGTGGAATTTG